>MJHO01000017.1:2453244-2494305 GCA_002076135.1 Xerophyta viscosa
ATTACTTCTTGTGGAAGATTGACTGCTTCTCTTCACAAATAGAAAGAGATAAAAATGATGTGAGACAAGCGGCATATAAGCTTGTTCCCAGATTTGCCTCAAAAAAAGGGGAAAGAAAAAAGGATGCTCACTCTAAGAAAGTGGTCTCAGGAGCGTAGGCCGGATCTTCCTGAAACTTCCTAATTCTTCCAAAAACCACGTAGTTCATAATGGTTCTAAATCCTGCGGAAGAAGGAAAACTGGCAAGTAAAAACTTCACTTTTCCGATTGTTGATGGACATCAGGGAAGAGAGAAAGGAAAACAATATCACTCCAAACACCACACGCAAATTGAAAGTTAGCTTTTACTGTGAAAAAATAGACAAGGAGTAGGTACCCTTATGTAATCCTCTAACATTGGTGTGTCCAAGATTTGCTGGTGAAGCAAAGAAAAAATCCTCGTTGAACAAAATTACTATCAGAAGCAATGCAACAAACTAGTGATTTTGAAACGATGAACTGAAAATTTATCATAAGTTACACTATATTAGTCAGCTATTAGTTTGATAAATCAAAATTAATGGAATCAGTAAAAGAGAATATTTAACCTGAAGCTGTTCACCTCTCAACTTCTTTGAAAGCATTCCTGCTAAAAACTAGACGAAAGATAATACAATACGGATCTCCAATTCCCAACTGCAACAACAATGCAAATTCTTGTGAAAATAATCACAGGTGAGGTCGATTTTAGTTTGGAGTAGATTACTTATCATGTTTAACCAATACACTACAATCATTTGCTTCATTTCAGCCACAAATGCTAGCAACAATTATATTGACTGGTCACAGTTCCAACAATTATATTCCCCCGCCTGGATTACGTCCTTTTCTTCTGCTTCGACGATATCAATGATTCCTTTCCCTTAATTTAAGTAATGTTCTATGCAGTTACGAATGTCTTCTGAAAAACAAACCATTAATAAATTTTAAATTTCAAAACAAAAAGTCATTTCATGTACATGTATGAATTCACTATTATGACAGAGGACATACCTCCATGTAATTACTTCTTGTGGAAGATTGACTTCTTCTCTCACAAACTGAAAGAGAGTTTAAAATGATGTGTGAGACAAGCAGCATATAAACTTGTTCCCAGATTTGCCTCAAAAAAAGGGGAAAAGAAGATGGTCACTCTAAAAAGTGGTCTCAAGGAGTGTAGGTCATATCTTCGTGAAACTTCCTAATTCTATCAAAACCACGTAGTTCATGGAATGGCTCTAAATCTTGCGGAAGAAGGAGACTAGTTAAGTAAAAAACTTCACTTTTCTGATGCGTTGATATGACATCCAGGAGAGAGAAAATGAAAAAATTTATCACTCTTCAAAACCCACACTGCAAATTGCAAGTTAGCTATTTAATGTGAAAAAACAAGACGATGGGTATACTCTTATGTACATCCTCTAGAACATGGTGTGTCAATTAGTTGGTGAAGCAAATTAAAATCCTTGTTGAACATAAAATCACCTTCAGAAGCTATTGCCAACATGAACCCAACACTAGTTGATTCTGGAAACGTGGAACTCGAAATAATTATCATAAGTTACCCTATATTAAGTCGGATTTAGTTTGATAAATCAAAATTAATGGAATCAATAAAAGAGAAGATTTAACCTGAAGCTGTTCACCCTAGCACTATCCAATAACCTTCTTGGAAGCCATTGCGTAGCTTCTAAAAGCTCAAGCAAAGTAGAAAGTAAAGAACAACATTAGTTTTTAATGGCTGACTCTCTGCCAAGTTATTATATCCCACTTAATTATAAGTTATTAGCCTGCAACGATTATGAAATCCAGGACTAGAAATACAGACACAAAGTTCAAATGTAAGCATGATATTATATCTCAAAACTCATCTAGTTAGAATAGAAAAACAAGCTTTCACCCAGTCATTACTATACCAAACCACCTCCCAGATTAGGATTAGGATAATTACTAATATATATTCTAATATATTATAATCCTGCCAAATAATAAAATCATTTCAGCGAAGTATATTACATACCGGTTTTAGCTTAAAACTTACTAGTGGATGAATAATTACCCGCCAATGGTGTGCCAAAAAAAAAATAATGAGACAGTGACTTTAAAATTTATATATATTAGTGGGATTTAAACTTTTTTAATTTATAATTTAAGAAGAAGTATTATCTAATTCACTCATTCTATTGTCAATATTGTATTTCTTCTAAGAAGAAATAAAAAAATTTAGAAACACATTCCCCACATAAAAAAAATCTAATATAAATCATATACAAAGAATATATAGCGAAGAAAAATAGCGGTTTATAAACCCACAAAAATAAACCACATAATATTATGATAAACTATATAATGATTTTAAACTAACTTCAACTATTAAATAATTATATTGGTTAATAAGACACCACCAAAACCCCCTCTTACGGTTTAGTAATTATAGATAATCTTTGCAAAATCTGATACTCCTACCATGTCCAGTATGCACAAGTAACTATTAAATAATATTTACTTACTACATAATCAATTTCATTATCTTCTGGTTTGATATATTTGCACACAATACAACGGGAAATGTGAGAAATGGCAAAATTGCATATCTATAAGCAGATATCCAACAAAAAATCAGAAAAATACACTCGATATACCAAGAGCCCTTATAACTTGTATTAGAATTTACGATGACGATCAGAAGCAAACGAGTAACCTTTCAGAGGAGCCTATCCTGGAGACCAGGTTAGTAAAAGTGATATCAAGTAGAGATCCATATCAACAAATATGTTTTGCCTAACTTCAGATAACGACATAGTCAATAATTACAAAAGGAAAAATTAAAACAAAAATAAGATAAACTATTGTACGGGCCATGACCAGTAAAGACCACAATAATGCTAACTCTACCAATGACATTAAGACACCTTGTGATGTAGAGAAGTAGAGGCCAGCCTTGCCCCTAGTATATCAATAAACTATGTTTAGATAAAAATTGCAAAATAAATTGGCACTGTCCATTTCTGCTAATCAGCTAAAAGCAATGCAATTACTTTCTTAGTTATTCAACCATCATTACTTAAGTATATACTCTATTACTAAAACATAGCTGAAAATCATCCTCCACTTGATATGCTGCAGATACAGTGATCCAGCTAGTATCAATCCATTCTTTTTGCATATTCGGTGCCGTGTTTGCGACTGCTCAATGGACGGCACCTAAACTATTATCGAGCGCCGAAGCAATGCGTATTCTTAATACATTACGATTATTGGATTTTTATTTATGAAAAAATACAATGTATTTTCCAAAATAGACATTTTTGTATAGAAAGAAAAAACTAATTCCAATAGACAATTCTTTGCTTTGACCTTTACCTATTAAACGAAGGATAGATTCATTATTTGCTGGCTGCAAAGTTTTTGAAACAGCACAAAATATTACTAAGACGTGAGCTGGCAAGAGCAACTCCTAGCGGAGCATATCTACAATAACTTCAAAATTGCCGAGAGCCGATTGATTCCTATGTCAAGATCGACGTGCCATCAGCAATTTGTAATGAATCTCAACCAAAAATGCTAACCTTAAATTGATCTTTAAGCAAGCATCTAAAAGAAGAAACCGAAAAGGAATAAACTTCAAACTCAGTTTAAGCCTTAAAACATTGTATTACCTTGAAGACACGGCCAGCGTTAAAAACATTGATTTTATCAACAATACCCACCATTGGATGATTATCCCTGTATCATGACTTAAGTATCAACGCAAATAATAAGTAGTGAAACAAGTGCATGTGTGTGTGTGTGTGTGTGAGAGAGAGAGAGAGAGAGTTACATAAATCCATCAATAACAGTTTGTATAACAACCACATTATCCTTGGAGAAAGAAATCAATGAATCCTTAGATCAGGACACAAAGGACAGAAGGAAGCTGACAATGGAGACCTGCAACGTGACAGCATCTTCGTTTTTATCTTTTTATTGCAATTTTAATCAGAATCAAAATTTAACTATTCAGAATTTTTATATTTCCTGCTTATAGAGTACCAAATCTGCTAGACCAGCAACACACCATTGGCCCTGTCAAGAATGAACCTATCGAGGCCGCTTCTACAACCTCCGATCAATGCTTCTCACTATCAATTTGTGGTGAAGAATAATAGTTGTCATCACGCACTGCGATAAGAACCTTCACATATTTTCTGTTGTTGGGCTCTTGCTTGTAAGATACCTAATTCTAGTTCTGTTGTCAGTTTATCTTGATTTGAAGATAGTAGTTTTAAATTTGTTTTAATAGGATTTAGAAGTTCCTTAAGTGAGTTCAGTTTCCTGCAATGTGTTTTGTTAGTTTCCATTGTTTCTTATAAGATTTGTTCCCTATGATCTTATTTTGTGTTTGTTCGTCTGAAATTATTGATCCCTTTTTTGTTATACGGTCAAATGCTTACTATACAAAACTTCCAAGAATGCTCAATTCAACCACTTCACATCCAGTTCAAAACTTCAATCCACTTCAGGTCTAACCATAGACTTTTCAATTTTAGCTTGAGCAAATAAGCAAAGAAACAGACAAGAAAATTGCATCATTATGGTTATCTCCACAACCTCCCATTAAAAACCAAAGGAAGATGTAGACATAAATTTATAAATAAAAGGATTTAAATAAAAAAGGGTAGATGACATGGGTTGAAAGTTACAAATGAAGAGTATGGAATGGATAATTATATTGTAGTGGGTGTATTTTCTTCTACCAAGTAAAACCAGCAATTTCTATATCTGTATTTTAAAATTCTCAATAATAATAGAGAGATGGAAGGAAAGAAAGAAAGGTGGGAGAGAGGGAAAAAAACAAGAAGAAAGTATTTAAGCTTCTTTAGAATTATTGACAAAAGAAAAAAATATATCAAAACTAACATGTGTTTCTTGCCTCAGAAAGTACTACTAGGCTTAATTCGCATGCTACCCAACCCCCAAGAATTACACACAATAATTCCTCCAAATACTGAATTAAAATAAAAATAATCCAAGTCAGTGATAAGAAGTAAGCTAAAAATGAACAATTGATTTGTTTTTTTTTTAAATTATAAGACTACATTAACTATCATTCACAAACAGGCCAAGCACTTAAAACTAAATGTTACTGAAACAATTTAACAAATGTAGAAAGACAAGACCATAAAAGTCTGGCAATTGCGGAGGAAATCATCCGTCAATTAGCTCCAAGCTCAGCTGACGTAGACCAATTCTCTCCCAACTTACCAAAACATCAGATTCACCACGTCATCTAGCTACATTAACATAGAGCACTGCCTATAAATCCACCCATACCACGAATCCAAGTACATTAGCATGGAGCACTACATATAATCCATTCATCCATCAAGCTGAAGCAAACATACTAATTAGTGTGCATCTTGGACAACTAAAGAGGAATTATTCCATTCTAGGCACTCTTTGGGAAACATGATTCCCCGTTAAATGAATATGTGTGTGTGTGTGTGTTTATATATAGAGTATAGAAAGTGAGAGAAATCAGCATCAACAAGCTAGACAACAACAACAACAATCAAGTAAGCAATCCCGTCTAAGAGCCGCCTCGGGAGGGTAGCATGCACACAGCCATTTCCTAAAGGTCAATGAAGGACTCTCGGTATGGACAACCAAACACCTAAGCACACATGCACAACACAAGAAAATAAATTTATGGAGCATGGATTCAGACCACAACTACCCAAGCACACGAAGAGGTAATGCGCAAGAAAATAAGCAATATGAGACTGAGGACACATAATGAGGATTAAAGAGCAAGAAAGAAGCATACTAAAAAAAAGTGTACAAAACCAAACATTAGCATACTATCTCAGCAAATATTTACAAGAAAGGGTATCTAGCAATTAAAGCCCAAACAAAGTGCATTGATATAACATTCAACAGTGTCCTCTAAAAAGAACATAACATGAAATAGAGATAAGTATTAACCAATTTTTGTATAAAAGAACGCTTGACCAACTTCTCCATAGACTCAAGAAGGGCATGCTTTAAAAACATAATGCAAGAAAATATCTATGAGGATTAGTATCTTTCCAGCAATTTGCAATTTCAGGCAATGCAAGGCACACGCCCACTCCATCCGAGGGTGAGACAATATGCATCCATGCATTTTGGTTTGTTACAACCATCCAACTAATGGAACAGATTGAGTCTTCGTCTATGGAGCACTAGTTCTTACTTACATAAATGATTTAAATCTCTAATAAGTTTTGAGAATATCATATAAATCCTAGCAACTAAGGATTTTTCAGATCTTATCATCACTGGCCAAGATGACGTCCTAATCATAACTCTTGCATGAGAGAGAGAAGTTTTCATGGACAGCTCAAAGACATATTCTTTAGCTTTCACCAGCTTCTCCTTTGAGAGCCTTACCATCTCTATGTCAAAACTCGAACTCAAAAAATGAACTTTCTGAGACATCTAAGCCAACAAATTTGAAAGAAAACCATAGTAAACAATGTTCTTATAATAAATAAAAACAACTCATTTTTAACAAAAGAGGATAAATGAAGATGGAGAAAGTGGGAATCTACCGGTTAGAAATTAAGGCAAGTAGCAACAAGGTCATAGATAAGAAGAATTTGTTTTATAGGCAATACACAAAAAGAGTAATCTAGCTATAAACTTTTTGCAATATACCAAAGTGACCGATGAAGACAAAAAAAAATAGTAGTAATAGAGCCTAACTTTTTCAACAAAAAACCTCATCTTGGCAAATTAGTGGCAATAAGCATCTACTACAAAGACAAATTGTGCAATAACTAAAGGATATAATGGTTGCATCGCTTGCAAATGCAGATTGTGAAGCTTTGACAAGGAGGCCAAGTAACTAAACTGCAAGCGACAATTGTTATGGAATGTGTGGCATGAACAAAGCGACTAACACAGACACATTTAGCTTTAGTAATATATTGAATTTAATAGGTTAAAAACAAATCTTAGTTAAAGATCATATCATATAGGGTTGAATACAATATTCATGTCTTATGCACTTAGAATGTCTATTGCACTTGTGTAGAAAGAAAAGAAAGAAGAGGGTCCAGGCCATCATATCATGAGAGAATAATAAAGGGAACAAGAAAGGACTAAGGAGAAACAAATGTCTAATGACAAGCCGATGGCAAAAGGGTCAAACAAAGTCCATTGATACCACTTACTCTTAATCTAAGAATAAGGAAGCAACCAAGAAAAAACTGGAAGATTATTACGTCCTTCTTACTAAACACAAATTTGCAAAATATGAACATTAGAGACGCAAATTGAATGCTACAAACTAGAGTGGTTCTCAGCTGTGTTAGCTCAAAAGGAAATAGCTAGCTCAACAATATAAGCTAACACAATAAAATTTTGAAGGACACAAAATAAACTTTTGAAGGGCACGGCCTGATCATCAATTTTCAAAAAAAAAAATAATAAAAGTTATTCACAAGGATACAACTAGTTTGCATCTCGGCATATCAAAAGGTCAATCAATAAAATTTGCATTTGAAACCAATGAAATAGTATAACGCCTATAATTAAGCAATTAGAACATTACAAGCATATGCAAATACATGCATGTTATGCCTTTTTCTATACTTTCCAGGCATGCAAAAATGTGACCTCTAAGAAATCCGTATTTTATACATGATATGCATGTCATATATGCCATGGAACACGATGGCCGTCCCAAATCTAAAAAGAGCACTAATTCGTCCAGCCAATAGCAGCCTAACTCGATAATTTGTGTCTTAAAGATAGCAAAAAGACTTCCGCCTATAACTTGTCTCAATAAAGGTTCCAGGCATCGAAAATTGAAAAGAGGACATTGCTAAATCTGGATTCTTCTAAGGATGAGATAAAAATTTTTCAATTCGAAAAATGGAAGGCCAAAAATCTACCTGCACCAAAATTGGTTCAAGTAAAAAAAGATAAAAGATACAATCAACAAGCTTGATGCGCTCAGACTAATCAGGAAGACTAGCTTCTGCTACTTCATTTATAAGGTCTATGGAACTTAATACCTACAAAATCACACCAGATGATTAGTATAAAGCACCTGCCTCGAAGATGAGCTATGTGAATTATGACGGAAGTACTTAACAGATAATTCTAAAATATTGAAGAAGAAGTCACACTCGTTCTACCAAGACTACGACCCTGAGTACTCTAGGACAATAAATATGTTCTACCAAACATATTGATCCTAATTACAATTACACTTTTAATTGCTTTCCGCAACAAGATTTAAGAAATTCTAAACCAAATAGTTACCAAGATTCTGCTCATTCGGCTTTTAGCCTTTTACCCACTCATTCTGTAAAACAAGAGGGGTCACCAAAGACAAGCAAAATACCTCAAGGAAATGCTCAATCAGGAAGATGTACAGATGCGCTACTTTGCCAACATAATATCTTCCGAAGTTAACCGTTATCTATATAGGGATCAACCTGCTTTTTCCTTCTTCGTTTCCCATTCGGTGCCTTTCTCGTTATTTTAATTTCTCAAAGATTTCAGCAAAGCATGAATTGCTTTTATGATTCCAACAGTACAAAGTCTAAACGTTCTAGCGCAGTCCATCATCTTTTATTAGATAATAAACCTGACAAATGTTCACGTTAAGAAAAGACATTGGGCAATGTCAGTTGAAATCTGAGAATAACCACAAAATAGAAACCATATGAACATGACAAATGAACATGTCCGCGTTAGATACGCATATGAAATTACTTGTACCACGAGTTAAGAAACCATGGGAGTAACCACAAATAGAAAAGATTTTTATAAGACAATGTCAGTTTCTCAGAGTAGGCAGGGACGTTCTTGCACATTTGGTAGATATTCTCATAAAACTGAATAGTTGGAAAAAAAAAACCAAAAGAAAACGATGAAAAAAAAAGATGGACACTGCAGAAGATAAATGATAAATATTATGAAAATAACTTGTGCACCTTGATGTCGTTTTCTTGCCTTAATAATTGAAGCAAAGAGTTTCCAAAGTAAGCAAGGATGACACAGACAAAAGTGTTGAAACTAATGAAAGTATTTCTAATGTGAACTTAATAGTAGATTAAAATAATCGTGCTCGACTTCGGTCACCAGTCACAAAAGAATTGGCATTTTGGGAACTATCATTTGCATCCAACTACGTATCAACAATCCATACTGTATCGTCGTTTGTGTTATAGTTTTACAGCGGATTTGATGAAGAAGATATGGACACGTCAACACCAAATCCCATCTCTCTACAATATTTGGAATCTCAAGAAAAAGTCGATTTAGCAAGAGTTTCTCCACCAACTAAATGACTTGTTCTAGTAGCTCAGATTCTGTAGAGCTTTTATCAAAATGTTGAATAAGGCAAAGAGTGGAGAAGAACTAAACATCCATAAAGAAGAAAAAAAAAAGACAGACTTGCATCAAAGACCAAGTTAAGACAAAAAAGTCCAGAAGAACAACTGCCTTATGCTTCTCGATAATCATACACATAGCATAATTTAGTAAACCCATAATATACTTGAAGGCCTTGGGAAGTAGATGAGCCCTTTCTACTTTGAGCCTGCAAAGGAGAGGCAATCGTAGGATAAAGGCACTATCGCCATTGTTTTGCTTGAAATGTGGGCAAACATGCACAAGTTTTGCTTGAAACGCGTTTATGCATATAGTTAAATACAACTTTGTTATTTATGCTCTTGATATCAAAAAGTCAGCAACATTTAGATTTCATGTGTATCACCTTTTCAGTTATTAGCAGGAAGCAAAATAGAGAGAGAGAGAGAGAGAGAGAGAGAGAGAGAGAGCTAGAAAGAGAAATGAATTGTTGTATGTAGGCTTCACTTGATTTGTTCAACAATGGCTTAACACCAACTTACCCGATAAAGTCCAACATAGATTTAACTATCTTTCAAAGTTGAAGATAGTATATCTCAATTCCACTCAAGCCCACATTATCTCTAGCAATTGAAAAATTTTAGAAGTGCAACAGCATGCAAAGACCAACACATCCTACACCCTCTGCAAAACAAAGTATGAGGTGACAAACAACACTTAACTAAAGCTACATACAATAATATATCAAATGTAACATTATTCTCTCTTTTTCTAAAAAACAAGGAGACCTTTGCCCATCACAGTGCTTATTTGATTAGATGAAGCAAAAGAGTGGAAATAGGAATTTTCACTATGGACATCAAGTTAAAGATTTAAAATTTAAAATTTCATAGATTCTTTGAGATACTATCCAGCATTTAAAATTTTAAAATAGCATCACTAGTCAGTAAATGACTTGTAAAATCTCTTGATTTGAAGTAGCTAGCATGTCGATGCAATCTAGATGGTTTTAAGCAATGAACTTTAAAATGACCTCAACATAATATTTTAACAAACACTAAGGTTGAAAACCATAGCCAACCATGGCTAAAAGAAATAGCAAGAAAAAAAGAGTCCTCTCACCTAGCCAAAATGAAACAATATATGTAATTTCATGAAAGGGAACTGCCAAAGAAAAGATTGGATAAAACAATCTTTTCTTGTTCAGTAGAAGACAAAAACCCCTTTTTATGATTATCCATCTCACAAATCAATGTCTCCCTAATAAACCGAGGAAGGCAAATACTAGGAGAATTCCTTGTCCAGAACTACAAGAAAAAGAAATGATCAAATCAACTTCAGCTAATCATATATACAATGCAATGTATGATTTTCCTCTAGCAAATGGGCATTTCAGGATAAAAAGTGTATGTCAAACAGTTGAGAACAAACGGTGCACATGTACGTCAGAGCATTATGAGTGCGTGTCCACCAAGGTAAATACATATAATGTTATATGAACATGAAATAACAACTCTCCATAGCTACCTTAAATATACACCATTCTCAATTGATCTTCCTCAACACCTTATCCAACCCACCAAGGCTTCCTTCTTTCCCCAAACAAATATATTATGCTACAACAACCTTGAAGCACAAGATAAATATATTTGACAGCTCAATCATCTTTAGAAAGAACAAAGTGTTCCAATTAGTAACTGTCATCATGACGGAATAATATTTTTAAATTTAATAGAACTACAACTTCTAAAGACCAAATTCTTTTATGTTGTCTTTAAATTGTTAAAAAATCCATAAGCTTAGCCTGAAACAAACACTCAAAGCTATAAACAAAGCATATCTTCTGGCTGAGGACTTTATCTGTGAAATTTGACTTCCCAAATTGAAGGAATAGAATAGAACTTTAAGCATGCTTGCACATATCAACCATGAGAATATTAAGTCATCTTATATGATGAGATATCACGTAAGATATTGTGTCATGAGAATATGAGATCATAAGCTTCCAACATTTGTCAAGTTGTATATTACTTTAGAGAGCAGCATAGTGATCCCAACTAACAATTCTTTTATGGTGTCTTTAAATTGTTAAAAAATCCACAAGCTTGGACTGAACAAACACTCACAGCTATAAACAAAACATATCTTCTGGCTGGGAACTTTATTTGTGAAATTTGACTTCCAAAATTGAAGGAATGAAATAGAACTTTAAGCATGCTTGTACATATCAACCATGATAAAATCAAGAAATCAAGCCACCTTATCTGATGAGATATCGCATAAGATTTATTCCAGTAGTGCTTATTGTTTCATGAGATCATAAGCTTCCAACATTTGACAAGCTGTATGCTACTTTAGAGAGCAGCATATTGATCCCAACTAAAGGGTTTATCAGTAGCCATTAAGGTGTACCACGTTTCTGAAGGACGGTCTGAGTGCATTTTCAGTAATAACAACCAATTTCTACCAACCTGAAAGCTTCACATTCTTGGCGAGTATCAACTTCGGAGGAGACTTCTTGCATCCAGCAATCTCAAATCTTTATGCACTTTGTCGGCAATGAGAGAAGAAACGGCCAACTTTCAGCTGAAGCAACCATTGCAAAGAAATTAGTCAATATTCTTCAAGCTGAAATAAGTCAAGATTCTTGGTAACACAAACCAAACAGAAATTAGTCAAGATTCTTCAAGCAACATATCAAAGAAAAACCACTAGAAATATCTCTCACCGTGAGGATGCCATCACATTTGATCTTGGCCGTATTCCTGCCTCGCATTTCGCAAAAACTGATTGCTCGCTCCCCCTCCAGACTGTTACTTAGCAGCCCACTCCTTCCTGGATGTCAAATAACAAGATATAAATAGGAAAGAAAACTGGCCGATGAGAATTGGTAGGGGTTCGAACAAGTTCGCTTTCCGGGCTTTGGCCTTGTCGGATGAGAGTTTTTCAATGATCTCCTGAACATCTCCAAGATCTCGCCATGGCGACGCTTCAATCCACAGGTTTAAATTACATGGAATGATGAACCGAAATCTTCCGGCAAAGACGGAGATGAAATTGAGGTGGGAAGAAGAGGAGGGCTAGGGAAGAAGAAAGGCGTGCAGTGGGGAAATTGAAGAATTCTCCAGAGCGGGGGAAATAATCTTGCGATTTAAGTGGGGAAGTGGGGTAATTGAAATCTTGTGAAGTCTTCAATCCACTGGTTAAAATCGATTTGCATGGGAATATAACCGACATATATAGGGTTTGATGAAATCGGGGGTAGCAACTAGCAAGAGGTGTTCCAGACGCCTGGGGATGAATTGTATGGGAATAATGTTTAAAAAAATATATATTGCTTTTTAAAATTTATACAAATCAAATCCTATACTTTTAATCTTTTTTAAAATAATTTATAGTCGAATATTATAAGGTTTCCAAATGTCTAATTTAGTGTCTAAAACTTGTAATATAATGTTACCGGCTCGTATCGTAATATTTTAGCTGATATATTCTGAGCAAGCAAATAAAGCATTTCGGACGAGCAAAAAAGTTGTTAAAATAACGTATTCCGAGCTACAATAAAAGTGCTATTGAAAGCAAACTTAGCATTTTCATTTGAGGGATTAATTTTCTATATTTGGCTAAGAAAGGATTTTTTGACAAAACCGCCATTTTTATTTAAAATTATTTTAATAATATTCCTATTTTTTAAAATCGTTTTTTTAAATATTTACAAAAGAAAAAAAAAAATCGAGTCGTACTCTAAAGGGTGACCTCGCTTGCAATTTTTTTTTAAAAAAAAAAGACTGCATGTTATTGGTTAAACTGGCGACCTGCTGTCACTATCAAAGTAATGAAACAAAAAAAAAAAACACTGGAGCGGATAACCACTGTCTGCCGAGACATTATATAGAAAAATAGCTTCCTTAAAATACTTTCTTTATCCTTAAGATACATTGTAGCTTCTATATTGGTTGTCTTTAATATTCTCTTATCAAATGATAAACATAACAAAAATGTATTTTACTCTTCCTATAACTTTTCAGTTCAAAATTTTATAAAAATATTAATAAGAACGAAATATATTTACCATCGGTCTTAATGCAGCCTCCTGCCGTCTCTGACCCTACTTTCTCACTCACACGTTAGTCGATTTGTTGGACAATTAGGTAACTCAGTGATCTTGATTTAACTTCTATTATACTAGATTATTGGCTTAGTGAGGACGACCCCGAGTATTGGTGATTTTACCACAATGTTGTAAGTGAGCACAATCTATGGGAAGTACATGAAATAATATTTTCACCTGCAAGTCACACGTAGCGCAAGTATACGGATCGCATAAATTATAAAGAGTGAGTAAAAAGTATCGTTTCATCTAGGATTGCAGCATTAAGTATCGAGTTTTGTGTAAACTTATAATTATCTAAGCTATCGAATCTATATGGCAATTGAAATATCTAAAAGAATATCTAAAAGTTGAGCTTTTGATCAAATTTGCTAATGGTGTGGCTCGATTTCACCTTTATACATAATTATCATCTCAATGTCAGTAATAACTTGATAATTATTTCTTTAGCGGAATTTATGGAGTTTCGGTTATGACTCACTCCGCCGTCGCATTGTATTTCATAATTATAAATCAATTCTCCTGTCGAGTAGCAAATTAGTAACTAAACTCATTTAATTATTCTTGATGTCTCTATAAATAAATTAATAAGTTATATATATAATTACTCCTATGTCGATTTATAGTTAACTAATTATTAACAATTTCTCATAAATGTCTTTATGAAGAAAATTGCTAATAATTGTTTGAAGAACAACGAATCTTTTAGAATTCTAATATATCATCAAATTGTCTGCTTGTACCCATATTATTAATCCTATAAGCATAACGAAGCTTAACTCCGCTGTCACATCGACAAAATTCTAAATCTATAATTCTATTATTGGTTAGATAATAAAATACATATCCTATACTAGCAACACAACTTCACAATAAACAAATAAAAATCATTCATTACATAACAAAAATAAAATATGCATAAAATTTAATTGAAATTCCAATAAAGCAATGAGTTAATTAGAAAATTAAAATTATACATCATAAAATATAGAAAAGCCATAAAACTATCCGATGCTTGCTGCGTGGCTCTCCTCTAAAAAGCTCCAGTCTCCTATGCCCCC
Source organism: Xerophyta viscosa (assembly GCA_002076135.1). Taxonomy (NCBI): domain Eukaryota; kingdom Viridiplantae; phylum Streptophyta; class Magnoliopsida; order Pandanales; family Velloziaceae; genus Xerophyta; species Xerophyta viscosa. The sequence goes on from MJHO01000017.1 coordinate 2,467,783, forward strand.
ACACAATTCCTCCGGCCGCACCAAAGAATATATATTCCCCCTTTCACTTGCCAGCTACTACTGTTTTGGTCATGGATCATGGATAAAAAAGTGGTAATTATTACTCGAGTAATTCTTATCACCACTTATCCATATTTGGTTTGATGGTAAGTATTACCAGATTGGGTAACTTTTATCCCCATTCATGGGTAAACTTTTACCCACCTCAACAAATGGGTAAAATTTTACCCATATAACCATAACAAATTCTCTCATCTCTCTTTTAGTTAACTTATTTTTAATTAATTTAACTATTTTATTATTTATTTTTCTTTTAAATTTAATTTATTTAGTAATTATATATAGCTAAATAAAAACATATTTTTTTTATAAAAACTAGTAATCTACAACTAAATAATATTAATGAAAATTTTATTTTGAAAAAATCTTATTTTATTAATTATATAAAATTTTTTAATTAAAATCTAATTAAATAACTATTACTAAATAAATTATGTATTAATTTTAACAGATATATTTAATTTTACTAGAACTTACAAAATAATTATTTATATAAATAATATTTTTTAATACTTTATTTGTCTGTTTTGTTAACTAAATAACATTAAATATTTATTTTCAATAAATTATTTAATTGATTACATAATAAATAATTAAACAAATTATTATTAAATTAATTAATAATAAGTAAATTATTTTTACTTTTTAATAGATAAGTATGTATTTATTTTACTAATATTTACTAAGCATTTATTATTTAAATTAAATATAATTTATTATTTATATTATTGTTTTTTATTAACTAAATAATAATATTATTAAATACTTAATTACTTAAAAAGTGATATTTATTTAATTATCTAATAAATAATGAAGCAAATTTTATTATAAAATAAGTAATTATTTATTACTTTTATAAAATGTATTTATTATGTTTATTAAATATTAATTAGTATTTAGAACATATAAATATATTACTATGTTGTATATTAAAAAAAAATCAATAAAATTTATTTATTTTTAAATAAACTAATAAATTAATTATTTTTAAATAAATAATTTATATTTATTAAAAACATCATGAGTATAATTGACATTAATTTCTAATATGGTATTTGTTAACCATGTAGCAATTAGCAGTAATCCAAACATGAATTTAGTAGTGGACTTTTTGCTCAAGTAGCATTGTGCAATTGTAATTACTTGCAAGTAAGCATATATATTTTATTTATTTCTTTTGTTTTTTGGAAATAGAAAACTACTTCCATCTAAGTACTATGACAAAGTATGTTAGCGGTAAACTATTTATTAATATCTCTGGAGTACGTTACATGTATCTATTTTTGACTCTATTAGAACAACTGTTGAAGTTTCTCAAAAAATTTCTTCTTAAGCTGTTCTCGTCGTTCTGGGTTTCTTTCGACATAGCAACTCTGAGTTTGAGCGAGGATCGACCAGCATGACGCCATCTCTCTTTTGCGTCTGATACGGTTGGCTACGGCGAGCTGGGTGCCTAGGTCGCCGACTGCGCTCCTTCTTCTTGATGTTTCTGAATGCGACTTAGATCGCAATTGTTATTATTTTGCGAGATGACAGCAGGATGTTTTCGCTTGCTGGGAGTTGAATAATATTTCCTTCAACTACTTTCTCCAGCAGCGTCCTAATTTTTTCGACCTCTGTCTTCACATTTACAATCTCAGTCTTCACTTCATCTACAGATCTTTTGAGCATTGCAACTCGCAGTAACTTGCTGTCATGATTGTTTGATCAGAGAATTTGCCATGCTGGGAACCCTTTCTTTGACGCGGAGGTGGCTTTTCGGGAGACTCTTCACCAGACCTAGCGTGATCCTTTGGCTGGGATCCCTTTCTTTGACGTGGAGATGGCTTTTCGGGAGACTCTTCACCAGACCCAGCGTGATCCTTTGGCTGGGATCCTTCCGATTGCCTTTCCCCATGAGAACAGGAACAACAACATCTACTTTCTCAACAAAAGATCCTGGTATCAGCCTTCCCTCTTCTTCTGTCAAAACAATATCAGTGCGAAATGAATGGCCGGAGAGAAGCTTAAATTCTTGTTCAGCATTCTTACCGGTTGTATCTCGCACTCCACTCCATTTATAAAGACGATGAGAAGCATTCGGCCTTGAAGGAGTAATGAATATCAACATCTCATAAAACCAAGCCTAAAAACAATCTGCTTTCAAAACATGTTAAAAAGAATAAAGGTACGAATTATGTAGTGTACATGGATGTTCACATGGTGTTCGCAGGTGTTCTCGCAGGTGTTCGTGAGTGTTCGCAGGTCACATTAGAACCGCCATTAGTGGAGCGAAGGGAGAAGAGTTGAGAAAAGCGATTAAAGCTGGTTATTTGCTCACCGATAAAGAATTTCTTAGCCAGGTAAATTACCCCCCCCCCGGGGGTCTTCTTCCCCTACAAGATATTAATCCTATAACATATTTCTTGGATGTTGTTTACTTAATTTGGTATAGACAATTATAAATAACTATGGCCCTCTTAATGAATCATTGTAGTAAACAAAAGTCGAAATATCCAGTTATATCTGGATGAAGTGAAATATTCTTTCGTTACCTCACGTTAAACATGTGCTCAAGGAATTGTATGGTAATTTCATAGATCACAACATATTCTTTAATTTCCTCATAAACATAGAAAAATATCAATTAGCCAAACTTAACTCGCTGAATATTTAATTACAAAAACCCAACGTTTTTTTTTTCTTTTTCTTTTTTTTTTTTTTTTTTGGTTTGACGAGGTGAATAGAACACATAACATATCGATACTGAAGTTGCCTTTGTTTTGTGATGAGTACTAACAGGATGTAAGAAGTGGAGCTTGTGCAGCTACCGTTCTACTGAAAGATGAAGAACTATACGTAGCAAATGTTGGTGACTGTAGAGTGGTGATGAGCAGAAACGGAGTAGCCACTTCTCTAACAACCGACCATAATGCTGGAAGAGAAGATGAAAGAACACGAATTCAAATCTCCGTGCGTATTTACCTTTTTTTTTTTTTTTCCTTGTGCTGGATATATTTGGAATTATCATGTTTGAACATTTAACTATTAGGATGAACCTAGCGGTGCATTGGCAGAAGCCTACTCTCAGCGCACTGATATGGATTTGAATTTTGTCAATGCTAGAAGGGAATTTTAGCTGATACCTATTTTAGTTTGAGAGCACTTAGCCACTTAATGCACTGCATTCACCCTAGAATATTTAGCTGCTATCCATTTTAATTATCTCTTATTTAAGATTTATGTATCTCTATATTTAGATACTTAAATATGTGATCGTAAATTGAGCAATTAAGCTTAATATAATGTCATTCTATCTTGCTCCAAGCCATAATTCTATCCAAAATCTTCACTATAAAAGATCGCACGACCGTTAATTTTTAGCCAGTAATTGTGATAGATATGTACTGATTGGATGCAGGGAGGCTATGTGAATTGTCACAATGGCAGATGGAGAGTCCAGGACTCCTTGGCTGTATCAAGAGCAATTGGTGATGTTAACATGAAGCAATGGATAATTGCAGAGCCGGACATCACGAAGGTCGGGCTCACGTCAGATTGTGAGTTCTTGATAATTGCTTCTGATGGCCTATGGGATAAGGTTAGCTGAACTTCAGATTTCTATACTATTCGATGCTAAATTCAACTAATGTGAAAGTTTTATCTCTACTAACTTTTAGTGTTTCACTGTGTTGGGTTCACTAGGTTACGAACCAGGAAGCAGTTGATGCAGTTTCAAGAAACAAGGGCACCATGAAGTCCTCCTGTAAAGAGCTTGTGGACATGTCCTTTAAGAGGGGCAGCCGGGATGATATAACTGTCATGGTGGTTGATCTTCATAGGTTCCCGTGGCATAGCGGCTAGCAATAGCGGGCGCAGGATTTTACTCGAGAAGGAGCAAGCCAGAGGTAGACCAAAGGATACCAAAGTAAAAGAGAGATAGTTGGGCAAGGGAGATATAAATTACTGCAGAGACCAAGAAATAGAAAAGACTAGAAGGACAGAAGGAGAAACCAAAAATAAGAGAAAGACCAAGGAGGTTCACATGATTTGCCCCGCAAGACCGCAACCCTTGCGGGTTCATCCTTAGCACCCCTGGTTGCTAGGAAGCCATGCGAAATCGGACAATGGAAGGTTGGATAGGAAAAGAAAAAAAAAAAAACGTGCGTGCTAATTCTGTATGATTGTTATCGATTATTGATTTGCTTTTGGTACACCGCATCATTATTTAGATGGTTAGCTTTTGTGACCATTCTCAAACTGATAGACGTATTGGTGGACCGTACAGTTCGAAAATGCTAGAAGACCCAGTGGACAGTACAGCTCGAAAATGCTAGACGACCCATAAGCTTTTTAGGCCATAATAGCTGAATACCCAATCTAATGTCTCATGATTTTAGCCAAAAAGATTTTGGTGTATATAGTTTTCTTTCTATTTTATTTTTTTCTTTTCATTTGGTTGTATTTTATAAAATTTTTCAATTGCACTTTGCTTTTGTGCTTTGTTCTCATGAATGAAGCATTGTGGTATATTCTTACAGACCTGAATTTTTCTCAAAAAATAAATAAAAATAAAATAAAAAATATCACACCCTTTAGGCTCTGTTTGGATTGGGGTAGAACATTACTTGGATAAACCACTCCATGGGTAAAGGTTTTACCCCGGTAACAGGACGGTAACGTCTACCCTTGTTTGGTTTTTCAGTAAAGGTTACATAGTTAACTATTACCCGCGTTTGGATTGAGAATAATTGTTATTCATATAACTGTTACATGGGTAACTGTTCCCCGAGAAACAAACTAGGGTAAACATTACCCATGGAAAACAGCCAACAAAACATTACCCATGAAAAATATACGCAACTGTTAGCTTAATTGTCAAACAGCCAGTAAAAGAAACAACAACAATAGTTCAACAACCACATTACAATTCATAGAAAACAACGACAATTCAGCAGTCACATATTACAATCCAGCAAATGAAACAACAACGAAAATTTAACAGTCACTAAGTATCATCATTACAAACTCCAACCTATCCTCGCCATCATCCAGCACATCGAAGTTGCCGATGTCAGCAGCGCTCATCTTTCACATTGCCTTGAACATATTTCCTTTATTTAGTCTGGGCAATTTGGATAAATATGTATGAAGCTTGTTTCTATTCACTTCATTAGATTCCTTGAAAGCAACAACCAACAAAGAATTTGCTCAAACCGGTTAGAATACGCTCTCAAGACTTGAAGACTACAGTTACAAACAATTGAACAAATCTGCTAAGCGACCTACAACGTACAAAAAGAATGAGTGTGCAGAAAAATAGTAGTTAGACACGAAACTTTGAACTGCATATTTTTTACCTATTCGATGGTAAAAGCTGAAATACAACCGTCTTCTGAACTAACTATGAACAGTGACGAAATCTCCTGCAAAGCGCTTCAAGGAGTACATTCATGTACATTAATAACAAACTAGAATATTAGCATTTCTTATACAACAGAAGGAAGACACAAAATAGACATAATAAAGCTGATCATTTAAGATTACACATTAGTACACACTACATCTTAAGCAACATACCGAAGAAGTCATGGGAGTGGCGTGTCTGTGTGGGCCCTATAATGAGGCGCCTAAGGGGAGCCATAGGAGTGCCTAAGGGAAGCTTTTAAGGCACCCTACATGCGCTGGCGCCAGCCCCTGTAACGCTAGAATTTCTTTTTCATATTTTTCTTTATCTATTTACAATTTTTCTTTTTTAAAAGGAAGTGTGGATCGGCACATCGGCCCATGATCGGCACGTCTCGAGTTTGGGATTTACCGAACTCAGCAAGACACGAGGTGGAAAACCTTAATTATGATAGAACCAAATGCCGTGTTAAGTGCTTCTACAAATATCAATGAGATATATAACTGTCATTTGCATTACCTCAATAGACAAAACAAGTATGACAAACTATTGAACAATTATAACTTCATTGAAGTCACAGATGTGAATAATCAATCTTCCTAGAAACCAAAATGTTACCGCATAAGCTTCTTTTAGAGCCTAAGCACGTTCCCTCAACTTCTCCAATGTTAACAGCTTGTGAATGAACCTGCAACAGAGAAAAAAATTGTACATCAGATATATCCTATAGGCACATTCAGGGATCAGTTTAATTTCCATACTAAAGGGATGCCTATTTAAGCAAACATTAGACAGTGTAAAGACCTACCCCAAGTAAAGACTGCTCATAATTGTTAAGGGATAAGAAAGCAGTGCAGCCACTTTCAGTAGAAAGAATCCCCTGCATAAATGACATATGGAGAATTGAATAATGAAGAATTAAGATGTTAAAGAAGTGCTGACAATAGAAGAAAACGGGGTAACAGGATTATTTAATTTCTATACCTCCTAAAATAACAAATATTTACTCGCGAGCATAATCGTTAAATAACATTTCAAAAACTCGTAACTCCGCATATAAAATAGACAAGTAACCACAATTCAGCATTTACAAGAACTATACAAAATGAAGGTTAACCAAAGTTCATGACCTCCTGTGATTATCAAGAAAGCTTCAGCCCTTTCGAAATGTGACTAATAGATCCAGGCCCTTAAGGCTCTATTTTGTTGAAAAACCAAAAGGTCTCATGACAAAGAGATAATGAATACTATATATAGAAACATAGGCAAGAGAGCCAGAAGATGAGTATGTGTCGCCACAAGCAAAGTGACACGGACATGTGATGTATCTTTCTTCTTTTACCAACTTTTAATGTATATGCAGCTAATAACGTCATCAGTAATAAACAGATGAAACAGAAAGCCATGAACTTCTATAGAAAAAAAAAATGAACAGTAGGACAAAACATATAAAAAAAAGGTGATGTGATAGCAGAATCATAACAGAGATACCCGTTATGTACGAGATGTTATATGCACCATCTTCATAGACTCGTCAACAAAATATTTCTTCAAGAGCTATTAGTTAAGTTAACCTAAAAGCACTTCTTGATAAGTTACTTTCAGAGGGAAAGAAGAAGCAGCCTTCAGAATGCTGAAAGGAAAGATGGAATGCACTCGTTGTTTTTGGCTGACAATTACTAGGAAGACGAAAGATAATACAATACGGATCTCCAATTCCCAACTGCAACAACAATGCAAATTCTTGTGAAAATAATCACAGGTGAGGTCGATTTTAGTTTGGAGTAGATTACTTATCATGTTTAACCAGATTACACCTTCGATATAAAATCTGCGACCAGTACACTACAACCATTTGCTTCATTTCAGCCACAAATGCTAGCAACAATTATATTGACTGGTCACAGTTCCAACAATTATATTCCCCCGCCTGGATTACGTCCTTTTCTTCTAGATCAATGATTTTTCCCATTAGTAATTGTTTATGCAAAGTACGAAGTCTGAAAAACAAACCATTAATAAATTTTAAATTTCAACACAAAAAGTCATTTCATGTACATGTATGAATTCACTATTATGACAGAGGACATACCTCAATGTAATTACTTCTTGTGGAAGATTGATTGCTTCTCTTCACAAACTGAAAGAGATAAAAATGATGCGAGACAAGCAACATATAAACTTGTCCCCAGATTGCTTTAAAAGGGACAAAAAAAAGATGCTGACTCTAAGAAAGTGGTCTCTTGGTCACTATCAAAAAGGGTTTTGGTTTTGATGTGGGCTATAGACTGATTATCTGGGTTGGCATTCTTGTTTTTAATGTCCTTCTACTTCTCCAAAAAAGAGTAGATTGTACTTTGCAAAAGAGTAAGATCCGAGTATTCGGAACCCATAAAACCTGATAGTGGTAGCCCTAAAAAAGATTTTGGAGATTATGTGAGTCCTTATCTGAGTTTGTTTCTTTCTGCCTGACTATTTTATACAAGACAAGACAGTACCTAGACCCGGTCGGTGAATTCTCTTTGGACTTAGCTTCTCTACTAGACAAATCGGCTTAGCTGATGTGTTGATGTTTTTACTGGGAATTCTTTCTATTAATAGTCTTCACACTTTCAATGTTTCTGGGACTTTTGATAACTGATCACACCCTTTGCTATTCATTGATCTGTCTATTTGTATGGCAATTTATATTTTTGCATGGAAAAGGGTGCTGCTGGTTCTTATCATTTTGTAGGATGCGATAATGTGGATTGGTCTGCTGAGTGATCTGTTTTGATCGAGTGACTATAACTACAAAGCAAAAGAAAGCACATGAAAGAGGATTGATCAAGATTTGGAAATTTGTCCCGATGTGCAAATACAATTGGGTTACGAATAAGAGGATTGCAAGGATACTATCTTTAGCAAAGGAAAGTTTGTCTGTGGTGTCTTTTTTTTTTTTTTTTTTTTTTTTTTGAAGCAATGTTTTTTATATATCTTTTTTTTTTTAAAATTTTTTTTTTAAAATACATTTTTTATCATCAAGAACTTACTTACCAAAAAAAGAAAGTGGTCTCTTGGAGCGTAGGTCAGATCTTCTTGAAACTTCCTAATTCTTTCAAAACCACATAGGTTCATGGAATAACTCTAAATCCTGCGGAAGAAGGAAGACTGGAAAATTAAAACTTCACTTTTCCAATGGTTGATGGACATAAGGGAAGAGAGAAAAGAGAACAATATCACTTCAAACACTACATGCAAATTGAAAGTTAGATTTTAATGTAAAAAAACAGACAGTAATTGGATACCCTTAATGTAATAGACATGGTGCGTCCAAGATTAGCTGGTGAAGCAAAGATAAAATCCTCGTTGAACAAAATCACTTCCAGAAGCGAGGCAACAAACTAGTGATTTTGAAACGATGAACTGAAAAATTATCATAAGTTGCACTATATTAGTCAGCATTTTGTTTGACAAATCAAAATTAATGGAATTAACAAAAGAGAAAATTTAACCTGAAGCTGTTCACCTAACACTGCAATAACTTCTTTGGAAGCATTCATGCTAAAAAGCTCAAGCAAAGTAGAAAGTAAAGAACAACATTAAGTCTGTAATGGTTGACTCTCAATATATCGTCCCACTAAATAAAAGTATAGCTGCAACCAATGAAATCAAGGACTAGAAAAGAAAAAGTTCAAAGGTAAGCTACGTTATCCTCAAAACTTCATCTAGTTAGATAGAAAAACAAAGTTTGACCAGCATACTATACCAAACCATCCAGTTAGATAGGAAAAAACAATCCGGCAAAATATATAAAAAATATATATTTCAGAATATATACCCTGACTTAGGGCTTTAAAATATTGTAGTGGACAATACACCCGCAATTGGTGCGCCAAAAAATAATTAGAAATTATTTTAAAATTTTATAATTAGTAGAATTTATAATTTATTTAATTTACAATTAGAAAGTATTTTTAATTCTCTCATTTTATTGCATATCATAATTCTTCTAAAGAGAATTAAAAAATAGATCTTAAAGAAATTTAGAAACACAAATCCCCACATAAAAAAAATCTAATATGAAATCATACAGAGAATATATAGGAGAGAAAAAAATAGGCGGTTTATAAACCCACAAAATATAAACCACATAATATTATGATAACTATCATATATGATTTAAACTAACTTAAACTATTAAATAATTATATTGGGTTATAAGACACCACCAAACCCCCTCTTACGGTTTAGTATTATAGATAATCTTGCAAAATCTGAACTCCTACCATGTCCAGTATGCACAAAGTACTATTAAATAATATTTACTACTACATAATCAATTTTCTTATCTCTGGTTTTATATTGCACACAATACAAACGGGAAATGTGGAGAAATGGCAAAATTGCATTGCATTATAGCAAACCAACAAAAAATAAATAACTAAATAAAGAGCCCTTATAACTTGTATTAGAATTTACGATGACGATCAGCTGTTGAAGCAAACAAGTAACCTTGTAGAGGAGCGTGTGCTGGAGACCAGGTTAGTAATCGTAATTACAAGTAGAGATCCATATGAAGAAATATGTTTTCCCAACTTTCAGATAACGACATAGTAAATAATTACAAAAGGAAAGATTAAAACAAAAATAAGATAAACTACTGTACGGGCCATGACCATTAAAGATGTCAATAATGCTAACTTTACCAATGACAATAATACACCTTGTGATGTAGAGAAGTAGAGGCCAGCCTTGCCCCTTACCTTATCAATACGCTATGTCTAGATAAAGAATGCAAATTGAATTGGCACTGTCCATTTCTGCTAATCAGCCTACGCAGGTGATATACCATGGTCCACAAAAGCAATGCAATTACTTTCTTAGTTATTCAACCATCATAATTCTTAAAGTATATACTCCATTACTAAAACATAGCTGAAAATCATTCTACACTTGATATAGTGCAGTACAGTGATCCGCTAGTATCATAATTCATTCTTTTGCTAGTTGGTAGCCTTTATTGCATGCAAAAAGAGGGGCACCTAAGGCTAGTTACGGAAGCAGGCCAAGCAATGGTATTCTACATTACGAATATTGGATTTTATATTTATGAAAAAACAATATTTTCGCAAAATAGACATTTTGTCATAGAGAAGAAAAAAATAATTCCAAGACAATTTTTGCTTTGACCTTTACCTTTAAAGGAAAAGATTAGTTTGTATTTTGCGTGGCTGCAAAGTTTGTAAACAGCACAAAATACTTACTAAGATGTGCTAGGCAAGAGCAGTCCTATGGCCGGATTATATCTACGAATAACTTCAAATTGCAGAAGAGCCGATGACTTCCTACGTCCGAAGGATGAAGTGCAGCAGCAATTTGATAATGAATGTCAAGCCAAAAACTTGGTAACCTTAAATGATCTTAAGCCAAGCAAGCTAAAAGAAGGAAACCGAAAAGAATAAATTCAAACTCAATTTAAGCCTTAAAACTTGTATTACCTTGAAGACACGGCCAGCATTAAAAACAGTGATTTTATCAACAATACCCACCATTGGATGACTATCCCTGTATCATGACTTAATTGTGTCAACACAAATATAAGAAGTAGTGAACAAATGTGAGACGGCCCGTGTCCCCGGACCGCCAAGTGTATCCACGCCAAACCACACACACGCACATGCGGAAGCTTTAAATTAATCGTGCATGGTTTCCAAAAAAAAATCAAATACAAAGAGTATTCCAAACTCCTTTAAAAGGAACCCGAGTCCGAGTCTAGAACTACCGGGCACGTGTTGAGCATCCGCGAGGGAGGTGGTTCTCTCCAAACGCATCAATCTCCCTCATTGATACATAAGAATAAAAAGCAATCTAAGGTTCTCAACTCCTTCTCGGCGTAAAACCATTATGATATAGAACACGAAAATAATATTTTTCTTAAACTTTGGGAATTATCACGTACCTTAAATATGTCCCAATAAACCTCCCAAAAGCTTAAAAACCAAAATAATTATCATTTAAATCAATTTTCAAAAATTCATTCCAAGCTTATTTTCGGTCGACCGATCTTGGGTTCCAGTCGACTGAAAAACCAGAACACAGGTTATTCAGCCTTACGGGCATTTCCGGCCGACCGATACACATTTCGGTCGACCGAAATGTCAGTAAACAGCAAAAACATATTTAAAACTTGGGTTTGAACAAGTACCCAAAATCCACATGTTTCAACCAAAATGAAAACTAAACATGCACACACCTGCATCATACATAAATACACATGCTCAAAGCTTTCAAACCGGATTTTGAATCCCAAAATCCAAACCTAAGCAAAGAAATGTATTTATACCAAAATACGTAAAAGCATTTACATAAAGATTCAAAATCCACATTGACCCTTATAACCAAAAACTGAAACATGTATAACACCCTATACATGATTCTAAACATGCTCAAACATACACATGTGTGTTAGTACTTCCTTTCTGCACTTTTATACAATTTTTCACCTATTCAACTAGGTATACAAAATAAGGATTTCCTAAGTGTTTACAACCAACACTTAAAACCCCCAAAAGCTATACCTCAAAAGTAATAGCTAAAATCCTCCTTTTTCCTCACACTAGCCGCCTAAGCATCCTCGGCTGGTGCCTTACCGCAACTACCTGGATCTAAAAAGAGAGGAAACAAAGAGCGTGAGTTAAACCGACTCAGTGAACGACGCCGTTGCATTTTCAAACCAAAGCTCCACGGGCACAACATCTCAAGTAAGAGATCACATGTTTAGTTTAGGTACTCGAATTGACCCAGTATCAAGGTCTGTTATCCGCCTCTAGTGCACATCCAAGGCACCAAACCCACGATAGGGGCGATCTCACGGCGTCCCGTAAGAGATACTCAGTCGCGATGCGCCCTCCGGAAGGCACAACCCTGAGCCTCGCACACCGTAGGAACCACTCTAGTCAAGAGTAATTGCCCTACGCATACCAGTCTCAATAGAGACATTATTTATTAAGATTATACACTCACGTTGTAATCGGTCCATCATCTTCGCTACCCTGGCCGGTAAAACTACTCGACTTATGGGTACCTGATGAACATACAACTCAACCGTGCTAATCTTAATTTTAACCTACCAAGAGTATCACAAGAGCATTCCGCTCACGTACTCAGCCAGGTAGAAATAAACCGTTAGGCACACAAGCGTATGTCACAACTATGTTTACTAAAGTGCCGCTAGAGCAAGTCCGGTCACGCACCTATCCAAGTAAACAAACCACCTAGCTATCCATCATGCCAAACATAATAAATCCATCCTACCACATGTATCACAAAGCATACATCACTAGGTAGAACTAAACATATCAAGCATGTTATACAAATCATCACATTCTACTAAAGTGTCTACCAAGTATAAGCATAATCAAACACTATCTATAGTAGAACCATAGTATATCCATATGCTAATCCACAAAAATCATGCTATTCAACCATGTAATGGCACAAAACAATGTAACCACGAGTATCCAAAATCAATGTTAAACCCTAACATGATTTATACTCATTTACACATGCCATAAACCACATAATAAGCATGATCACACATGTAAAGCACATAAAAATGTCATTCACATAGAAAGCAAGCACCGCTCACCTCGAGTACGAAACTCGGTCGAATCCGACAAATTTGGTATCCACACGTAGCCCTCGACTCCGGAAACTTGAATCCGTGATCAAACCAACTCCACGCACACTAATCGGCCAAGAACAAGCAAGGGAACTCAAGGGTGGAGCTCTCCACTCAACTGGCTTGGTGGATAATAGAGAGTGAGCTCGCCCGCGTGCGTCCGACCTGACTTATTCCCATTCCCCCACACACTTTCAGTCGACCGGTAATACGTTTCGGTCGACCGAAACCTCTCTGCATAGCATAAACAACATTTAAAACACTACGCGAAACAAAACCTCGCGCACCGATGCACGCACACGTGTCTAGAAACCTCTAACCGAGAATTTCTATCGGACACGTAACCAAACACGCATCAAACAAATTTTAAAACAAGGAAACTGAAATCACGGACCTCACAAAATGAGTGTAGGCGCTCGTGTGAGAGAGAGAGAGAGAGAGAGAGAGAGAGTTACTTAAATCTATCAATAACAGTTCGTATAACAACAACCACATTATCCTTGGAGAAGAAAGGAATCGAGGGATCCTTAGATCAGGACGCAAAGGGCAGAAGGGAGCTGACAATGGAGACCTGCAAAGTGACAACATCTTCGTTTTTATCTTTGATTGCAATTTTAATCAGAATCAAAATATAACTATTTAGAATTTTTATATTTCTTGCTTATAGCGTGTCAAATCTGCTAAACCGGCAATGCACCATTGGCCTTGTCAAGAATGAACATATCGAGGCCGCTTCTACCACCTCCGATCAATGCTTCTCACTATCTATTTGTGGTGAAGAATAATAGTTGTCATCATGCATTGCGATAAGTACCTTGACATTTTTTCTGTTGTTGTGCTGTTGCTTGTAAGATACCTAATTCTAGTTCTGTTGTCAGTTGATCTTGATTTGAAAGACATAGTTGTTTTCATTTTGTTTTAGTAGGATTTAAAATTTCCTTATATGAGTTCAGTTTCGTCCAATGTGTTTTGTTAGTTTCCATTGTTTCTTATAAGATTTGTTTCCTATGATCGTGTTTTGTGCTTGTTCATCTAAAATTATTGATCCCTTTCTTGTTAAGAGAGAGAGAGAGAGAGAGACACACACACACACACTCATAATAACAGTTCATACAACAACAACCACATCATACTTGGAAAAGAAGGAAGCTGACAAAGGAGACCTGCAAAGTGACAACATCTTCGTTTTTATCTTTGATTGCAATTTTAATGAATCAAAGTATAACTTTGAAGAATTTTTATGTTTCCTGCTTATAGAGTATCGTATCATTCTAGACCGATGATGCACCCTTGGCCTTGTCAAGAATGAACCTATCGAGGATGCTTCTCCCTCCTCCGGTCAATGCTTCTCACTATCTATTTGTGGTGAAGAATAATAGTTGTCATCATGCATTGCAATAAGAACCTTCACATTTTTTCTGTTGTTGTGCTCTTGCTTGTAAGATAACCTAATTCTAGTTCTGTTGTCAGCTTATCTTGACTTTGAAATATATAGTTGTTTTAAATTGTTTTAGTAGGATTTAGAAGTTCCTTAAGTGAGTTCAGTTTCGTGCAATGTGTTTTGTTAGTTTCCATTGTTTCTTATAGAATTTGTTCCCTATGATCTTATTTTGTGTTTGTTCATCTGAAATTATTGATCCCTTCTTTGTTATATGGTCAAATTTTCACCATACAAAACTTCCAAGAATGCTCAGTTCAACTACTTCACATCCAGTTCAACACTTCAATCCACTTCAGGTCTGACCATAGACTTTTCAATTTTAGCTTGAGCAAATAAGCAAAGAAACGGACAAGAAAATTCCATCATTATAGTTATTTCCACAACCTCCCACTAAAAAACAAAGCAAGATGTAGATAGAAATTTATAAATAAATGGATTTAAATAAACAAGGTAGATGACATGAGGTTGAAAGTTACAAATGAAGAGTATGGATAACAAATGGAATCGTGATGTTAATTGGACATCTACGCTGTCTGGAATGAATAATTACATTGCAGTGGGTGTATTTTCTTGTACCAAGTGAAAACCAGCAATTTCTATATCTGTATTTCAAAATGGACAAGTGGATATGCAAGTAAAGGTTAATCTTTGTAGCATAGAACAACGCCACAATGTCGAAACCTATTTAGGTGATTTTGTGATGTGAATAAAAGCTACCCATAAATAAATAAGATGTGTGGCATGATGGAATGAAAGCCCATAAGATATGAACTAGAAGATCTAAATAAAGGACAAAGGTGTTGGAAAGAGCATAGACATGCACAATCAATTTGGCTGAGTTTGCTAGAATAATTCAAATTTCCTTTACAACACAGGCATGCATGACACTACTTCAACGAAGTTCATAAACAAATGTGAGCAGCAAGAAAAATCATTATAAGAAATTACCTTGGAGAACCATTTAAGATCTGCAAACATTCATTTAAAAGTAGAGGAAGGAGCCAAGGACAGCAGAACTGTATGAAATGCTCTGGTTTTGTTTGAGAAACAAATAGTTTATAAACCTGCATTGCAATACTTATATTACGAATTTCTGAGCTATGGTGATGCATTTTAACAGGTTAAAAAAATATGTGATAAATTGCTAACAACCTGCAAACACGTCAATCAATAGCAAGATATCATCAATCAGTCCTTTGCTGATCACCACTAAAGATCCAACATGAATTTACCAAGTTCTTAAAACACTGCATACGTAAAAAACAAAATCATGAAAGCAAATCTATGGGTTATCTTTCAGCTTCTTCACCTTCCTTAAAAATAGTGCTCTCCTCAGACAGCCTTCAAAATTTCTCAATAAAAATAGATAGATGGAAGGAAAGAAAAAAAAAGGTGGCAGAGAGGAAGAACAAAGAAGAAAGCATTCAATCTTCTATTAGAATTATTGATAAAAGAAAAAAAAAAAACATCAAAAGTAACATGTGTTTCTTACCTCAACAAGTGCTTGTAGGCTTACTTCGCATGCTACCCAACCACCAAGAATTACGCCCACTAATTCCTCCAGATACTGAATCAAAATAAAAAAATAATCCACGTCAATGATGAGAAGTAAAGCTAAAACTTGAACATTTCATTTTTTTCTTTTTTTTTTGGGAAATTATACAGACATTAACTATCATGAAAGTTAGCAAATTTAAAAGACAAAACCATAAAAGTCTGGGAATTGCAGAGGAAATCATCTGCCAATTAGCTCTTAGCTCAGCTGACATAGACTTGACAACCGATTCTCTCCCAACTAACCATAACATCAGATTCACCACGTCATCCAGCTTTATTAACACAGAGAATGCCTATATCATCCATCCATACCACGAATCCAAGTACATTAGCATGGAGCATTCCCTATATAATCTATTCATCCATCAAGCTGAAGCAAGCATACTAACTACTGCGCATGTTGGACAACTGAAGAGGAATTATTCCATACACGAAACTCTTTGGGAAACATGATACCCTGTTAAATGAATTTCTAAGTCAAAAGACACATGCACATGCAAGACACTCACACACACAAGAAAGAGGGAGAGGGCTTGCATCCAGCTGTGAATATTTTTCCATAAGGCATGCAGACTAGATCCTTGAAGGCAGGGAGAGGGCATGCATCGAATTGTGAATGTATGTTAAATAAGGCATTCGGACAAGATCCTTGAAGGTAAAGTGCAAATAAATCTACCTTGTAATGAGAAGGATAGTTGAGTCGTCTACATACGTCAACTTCCTGAAAGAAATAAACAATAACAAGCTTTTATTTTTTTTAAAAAAAAGCCACTTGTAAGAAAGGACACAAATAGAATAAGCTAGTGGTTAGATAACCGCAGCAAACCTTTGACAAGGATGCATAGCAGCGACAACGCATACATTAAAACTACATGATATTTCAAAATGCAAAATATAGTAACCAAAGATAAAACGGGAAGAGAAATGCCCAAATACGAGCTCTCTCTCTCTCTCTCTCTCTTTCATTCGTATATATTATATGTGTGTGTTTATATATGGAACGAAAATATAGAAAGAGAGAGAAATCAACATCAGCAAACTATATAACAACTATCAAGTAAGAAGTCCCTTCAGAGAGCCGTCTCGGGAGGGTAGGATGCACACAGCCATATCATGAATTCAGACCACAGCTATCCAAGCACACGAAGAGGTAATGCGCAAGAAAATAAGCAATATGAGACTGAGAACATTGAATGAGGATCAAAGAGCAAGGACGAAGCATACTAAAAAAAAGAAGTCTACAGAACCAAACGTTAGCAAACTATCTTATCAAATATTTACAAGAAAAGGCATCTAAGAATTAAAGCCAAAACAAAGTTCATTAATATAACATGCAACAGTGTCCTCTACAAAGAACATAACATAAAATAGAGATACATATTAACCAATTTTTGTACAAAAGAACGCTTGATCAACTTCCCCATAGACTCAAGAAGGGCAAGCTTTAAAAACATAACGCAAGAAAATATCTAAGAGGAGTAATATCTTTCCAGGACTTTGCAATTTCAGGGAATGCAAGGCACACGCCCACTCTATTCGAAATGCATCCACGCATTTTGGTTTGTTTCAACCATCCAACTAATGAACATATTGACAGCACTAGTTCTTACTTTTACATAAATGATTTCAATCTCTAATAAGCTTAGAGAATCTCATATAAATCCTAGCAACTAAGGATTTTTCATATCTTATTACCACTAGCCAAGAGGACATGCTAATCAAAACTCTTACATAAGAGAGGGAAAAAAAGGTTTTCAAAATAAACATACCTCAACCTCCGCTGCATAATGCAATATGCGCATGAGTCACCAAAGCTGTTTTCATGGAAAGCTCAAAGACATATTTCTTTAGTTTCACCAGCTTCTCCTTTGAGAACCTCACCATCTTTATGTCAAAACTCCAACTGGAAAAAATGAAAGACTTTTGGAGACATCTAAGTCAACAAAATTGAAAGAAAATCATAGTAAACAATATTCTTATGATAAAAAAAGAACTCATTTTAAGGAAAGAGGATCAAATGAAGATGGGGAAAGTGGGAATCTACCGGTTAGAAATTAGGGCAAGTAGAAACAAGGCCCTAGATAAGAAGAATTCGTTTTATAGGCAATACACAAAAAGAGTAACCTAGCTATAAAGTTTTTGCAATATACCAAAGTGACCAGTAAATGCAGAAAAAAACATTAGTAGGAATAAAGCCTAACTTCTTCAACATAAGACCTCGCCTTGGCAAATTAGAGGTAATAAGCATCTGCTACAAAGGCAAATTGTGTAATAACCAAAGGATATAATGGTTAAGTTGCTTGCAAATGAAGATTCAAAGCTTTGACAAGGAGCCCAAGTAACTAACCTGCAAGCGAGAAAGGTAATGCAATGTGTGGCGTGAGAAGAAACGACTAACACAGACAAATCCAGCTTTGGTAATATATTGAATTTAATAGATCAGAAACAAGTCTTAGTAGGAGATGATATCATATTGGGTTGAATACAATATACATCTCTACTGTACTTAGCATGTATGTTGCACTTGTGTAAAGAGAAAGGAAAGAAGACAGTCCATGCCATAATATTATGAGAGAATAATAAAGGGAACACGAAAAGACTAACGAGAAACAAATATCTAATGAAACACCGATGAGGAAAGGGTCAAACAGAGTCCATTGATAACCACTTACTCTTAGTCTATGAATAAAGAAACAACCTAGAAAAGACTGGAAAATTATTACGTCCCACTTACTAAACACAATTTGCAAAATATGAACGTTAGAGATGCAAATTGAATGCTAGAGTCTAGAGTGGTTCTCTGCTAAGTCGGCTCAAAAGGAAATAGCTAGCTCAACAACATGACCATACACTAAAAAAATTTTGAAGGCCACAACCTGATCATCAAAAATTTTAAAAAAAAAAAAAAAAAAAAAAAAAAGTTAGTCACAAGGATAGAACTAGTTTGGATCTCGGCATATCAAAAGGTCAATCAATAAAATTTGCATTTGAAACCAACAAAATAGTATAACGCCTACAATTAAGCAATTAGAACATTACAAGTGTATGCAAATACGTGCAAGCTATGCCTTTTGCTATACTTACCAAGCATGCAAAAATGCGACCACTATGAAGTCCGTAGTTTATACATGAATTGCATACCGTATATCATGGAACAATTCATGATGGCCGTCAAGTCTAAAAAAATGAGCACCAAGTTGTCCAGCCAATAGCAGCCTAACTCGATAATAAATGTCTTGAAGAAAGCAAGAAGTCTTTCGATGATAACTTGTTTCAATAAAGGGTTACAGGCATCAAAAATTGAAAAGAGGACACACTGCTAAATCTGAATTCTTCTAAGCACGAGATAAAAAGTTTTCAATTCGAAAATGGAAAGGCAAAAATTGAAAAGTCACCTTAAGATGATATCGTCCACATGGTAAATAAGTGATTGAACCAGCAAGCATATCCACGACTCATATGTTTTTGTATCTGTCCCCCAAACTAAGTTGTCGTCCAATCTAAGTGCATCTGGTATTCCACGCATAGAAGACAAAATAAATTCATAACAGATAAGATATCATTAAAAAAGAATTAGGAACAAACAATAATAAGCTACTTCAGGAACAATGTTAAGAATAACTTATAATGTCAAGAAAGCAAAACCCCATGAAAAAAAAATTCAACAACTAAAATAATATCATAAGTGAATTTTCGGTGAAGCTATCATCATCTTAGTAAGAACATAACAGTTAGAAAAAGAATGTATGGAAGAGAAGTAGACATTTGAAGCCAAAATTTGAAACGAATAACTAGGTAGTGATGAAAATATTCAAAACTAAAGACAATAAACAATATTATGACCATCGTTTTACGGGCCGGAGGCACCAAGTGTCGCATCCCTAGGGATCCGGCACGAGAGAGAGACCTTGAGTAGTAGCAAAGCCTTTGAGGAAGGAGCAGAGGCATTGAAGAAGCACTGAGCAGCAGGGGCATTGAAGAGGAGAGGAGATAGGTTACCCTCCTCTTCTTCATCATTTTCTTTTCTTTTTTCTTTATACAGCAGCCGTTGAGGCAGCTTTAACAAGTGCGCTACGGCAGCTTTAGCAGGGAAGCAGCTAAGACATACCCAAGATGGGCTGGTGAGTAATCTATATGAATCCAGTATAGTTATACACTATAACTATACTGGAACAGCGCCCTAAGTGACTACAGAGACAGTTTCTTCGTTAATTTGCCTTCCACAAAGATGCTATACAAATCCAGTATAACTATCAGGATCCTAGGACCCTTTCAAGAGTCTAGATCCAATCCGAAGTGAGAGCTTCTTTTAGAATGAAGAAGTAACAGGGCTGCACAAAATTGGAGTAACTAACTAATTTATTTCGGTGTTCTCTGGTTAAATCCACAGCTTTAATTATATTTATATTATAGAATGCAATGTATACCGCAACAAATACATAAATTGTTTCTCTGGTTAAATCCGACCATATGCAGTTTCCGAAGCACAGAGCTCCAAATTGTGCACCAATAATTTGCAATCAACAAGTTCTTACAAAAAGAAATACTTAACTTTCAACCTTCAGCCTCTGCAACATAAAAAAAGGGGAAATACGTAAACTTTTAAAAGTTCCTCAAAGAATAAATATTCACAAGACTAAACAGTTGGAGTGGTAAGCTAAAAGTAGACATGCATAACTAGTAGGTTTGGTTCACCAACCAATTCCTACAGCTATGTAAATATGAATAAATGTGCAGACTTGACTAGGCGAGCTGCCTTTTTTGAGCCCTAATATACACATTATGCACCATCTAATATTCTTGTAACACTAATTTGAACTTAATAACTTTTAAATCAGAGAATATCCTATACTAAACATGAAGCCCTGACGTGTTATGATGATAGCCTGCACTTAAACAAATGATGATCCCAAATATCACGACGAACAACAGCTAGGTCTACTTGATCCGGCATGCAAAATATTACTCCAGTGTTTACCGAAACTGATAAATGAGTAAAAAAATTAAAGAAGTAGCTAAGTAGAACTTATATTTGAAACAAATGAGATAAGCCATGGAAAGCATAAAAAATTACCCGCAAAACGCTATTGCCAAGCTATATGAAAACATCATTTTCCTGCACAAAGGCAAACGCCTGGTATTAGGCTTCAACATGAACTAACGACATCATCCACAACCATCATTTCTGCAAGGTATTTCTAACTATAGGTACCTTCACTATCGAGTTTTGCAAGTACTACACTATTCACTTTGCAAGCACTCCAAACAAATTAAGAGACTCTAAAATAGTATTTTTCATTACTAGCAATTAAGTTATAAAAGGAGCAACTCATTTATTCGGGTGTTCTCTGGTTAAAGCTTTGCCATAGCTTTGATTATGTTGATAGTATAGAATGCAAAGTATACAACAGAATATCCTATGACAGCAAAATCTGTTGGTGGCCCTGTTGCAACGTCGTTGGTAACATCCAAGACCAATTTATGCTTGACAATGCGAGCATCGCGCTAAAGAGGGCAATCAAAGAGGTAAAAGAACATAATCAATCCTACAGAGTCTCCATGATGAGATCAAAGTGCATTTTAGCATCCAATTATGTATTTGTCAAACATCCTTTAAAATACTATGACTGAAAGAATACCATTGAAATTAAAAGCAGTTAGCTACAGACAATGAATTAGGCATCTTAAATCAACACAAACAGTTTGGAAGTGAGGCATAGCAATACTAACAAATGTAGATACACTGCCGACCATATGCAGTTTCTGAAGCAGAGAGCTCCAACTTGTGTGCCAATAAATTGTAATCAACAAGCTCTTAGAAAAAGAAATATCAAAACATCAATCCTTTTGGTACCATGAAAATTCAACTTGGTCTTCCGATTGCAGGCATTAATTGTGACCAGTTATGTTATAGCAAAGCACAATTTGCAATCAATAAAGCATTAACTTTGAACTCAAATATAATCTCGCCCTAAGGGCCTGGAGAGGCTAAGAAGTATGCAACCATGCCTTGAAAGAGGTTTTTTCCAAAGAACCCTCTGCCTACAGAGTAGCACCCAAGCACACAAGCATAGAGGCCCAAAGTCCGCAAAGAAGATTTAACAACGAGCACGCCCAAACAATAAAAGGAAGACCCACACAAGAAGGAAGTAAAGGGTTAAAACTAAAAGCGAGAAGAAAAGGAATAGAGAAAAAGGACATTGCAACTACAAAGTATGGACATGATCTCTTTTAACAGAAAAAGAAATAAATCAACAAGAGGTGTGAGGTTTTTAAACATGAAAAAAGATCCATTGTGAAATTTATATACGGATAAAGTCAAGTAGCAAAAACGATAATCTAACACATAGCAAGATACTTTCTAGACCACTACATCTCCGTAACAGATAGGATTCCACCTTACTTCAATGTTTTTGTTTGAGTTGAGATCGGACGAATGTTGGAATTGTACATACAGTTAAGACGAGAAAAGCCGGTTATAGAAGGACCAGTATGTATCCTAAAAGGTAATTGATAAACAAAATTGCAACTATCACATAATCTGCCTTCTTTCTGTCACAATGCCTCTTCCCTAACTTGCTAGGTTCCCTTTTCTCCATATAGTAAACTAAGCATCATTCCAGAATCAATGATCTTTCCCGTTAGTAATTGTTTATGCAAAGTACGAAGTCTGAAAACCAAACCATAAATAATTTATAAATTTCAACACAAAAAGTCATTCCATGTAGATGTATAAATTCACTATTATGACAGAGGACATACCTCCATGTAATTACTTCTTGTGGAAGATTGACTGCTTCTCTTCACAAATAGAAAGAGATAAAAATGATGTGAGACAAGCGGCATATAAGCTTGTTCCCAGATTTGCCTCAAAAAAAGGGGAAAGAAAAAAGGATGCTCACTCTAAGAAAGTGGTCTCAGGAGCGTAGGCCGGATCTTCCTGAAACTTCCTAATTCTTCCAAAAACCACGTAGTTCATAATGGTTCTAAATCCTGCGGAAGAAGGAAAACTGGCAAGTAAAAACTTCACTTTTCCGATTGTTGATGGACATCAGGGAAGAGAGAAAGGAAAACAATATCACTCCAAACACCACACGCAAATTGAAAGTTAGCTTTTACTGTGAAAAAATAGACAAGGAGTAGGTACCCTTATGTAATCCTCTAACATTGGTGTGTCCAAGATTTGCTGGTGAAGCAAAGATAAAATCCTCGTTGAACAAAATTACTATCAGAAGCAATGCAACAAACTAGTGATTTTGAAACGATGAACTGAAAATTTATCATAAGTTACACTATATTAGTCAGCTATTAGTTTGATACGGATCTCCAATTCCCAACTGCAACAACAATGCAAATTCTTGTGAAAAGAATCACAGGTGAGGTCGATTTTAGTTTGGAGTAGATTACTTATCATGTTTAACCAATACACTACAATCATTTGCTTCATTTCAGCCACAAATGCTAGCAACAATTATATTGACTGGTCACAGTTCCAACAATTATATTCCCCCGCCTGGATTACGTCCTTTTCTTCTAGATCAATGATTTTTCCCATTAGTAATTGTTTATGCAAAGTACGAAGTCTGAAAAAACCATACAATATAATATATAATAATATATACATAACAAAAAGCTCATTCCTTCGGACATGTATGAACTTCACTATCTATGACAAGTGAAGACTACCTCCATGTAATTACTTTTGTGGAAGGATTGACTTAACCCTTCTCTTCACAAACTTGAAAGATGATTAAAAATGATGTGAGCACAGCACCAGGCATATAAAGTTCCGTTCCCAGATTTTGCTCAAAAAAAGGGGGAAAAGACGATGTCAGCTCTAAAAAGTTGGTCTCAAGAGTGTAGGTCATATCTTCGTGAACTTCCCTATCTATCAAAACCACGTTAGTTCATGAATGGCTCTAAATCTTGCGGAAGAAGGAAGACTAGTAAGTAAAAACTTCACTTTTCTGATGGTTGATAGACATCAAGGAGGAGAGAAAAGAAAACAATATCACTTTCAAACACCACATGCAAATTGCAAGTTAGCTTTTAATGTGAAAAAACAGACATGGAGTAGATACTCTTATGTAATCCTCTAGACATGGTGTGTCCAAGATTAGCTGGTGAAGCAAAGATAAAATCCTTGTTGAACAAAATCACTTTCAGAAGCAATGCAACATGAACAAACTAGTGATTCTGAAACGATGAACTAAAAAATTATCATAAGTTACCCTATATTACTCAGCATTTAGTTTGATAAATCAAAATTAATGGAATCAATAAAAGAGAAGATTTAACCTGAAGCTGTTCACCTAGCACTTCAATAACCTCTTTGGAAGCATTCGTGCTAAAAAGCTCAAGCAAAGTAGAAAGTAAAGAATAACATTAAGTTTGTAATGGCTGACTCTCAATATAGAGTCCCACTAAATTAAAGTATAGCTGCAACAAATGAAATCAAGGACTAGAAAAGAAAAAGTTCAAAGGTAAGCTATGTATATATCCTCAAAACTTCATCTAGTTAGATAGAAAAACAAAGTTTCACCAGCATACTATACCAAACCATCCAATTAGATAGGATATATATATATATATATATATATATACTCTCGTTCCCCCCTAATATATTATAATTCCTGCTACCCGTTATATTAGAAATATTCAGAATATATTCACATACTCGGTTTTAGGGCTTTAAAATATACTAGTGGATGATATACCCGCAATGTGTGTGCCAAAAAATAATGAGAAAGTACTTTAAAATTTTATAATTAGTGGGATTTATAACTTTTTTAATTTATAATTAGAAAGTATTTCTAATTCACTCATTCTATTGCATATTGTATTTCTTCTAAAGAGAATAAAGGAAATTTAGGAACACAAATCCCCACATAAAAAAAATCTAATATGAAATCATTACATGAGAATATATGAGGAGAGAAAAAAATGGCGTTTATAAACCCACAAAATATAAACCACATAATATTATGATAACCTCATGTTATGTCTTAACACTCGTAAAATCTTTTCTCGTCTCTCCCCACTCCGTATCCTTTCGCTGGCGAGCGTGATATTTTTAGTTTAAGAGGTTTTAAATCATAGATGATAGTTATCAATAAATTTGTGGTTTATATTTTTGTGGGTTTATAAACCGCCTATTTTTTTCTCTCCTATATATTCTCTGTATGATTTCATATTAGATTTTTTTTATGTGGGGATTTGTGTTTCTAAATTTCTTTATTCTCTTTAGAAGAAATACAATATGCAATAGAATGAGTGAATTAGAAATACTTTCTAATTATAAATTAAAAAAGTTATAAATCCCACTAATTATAAAATTTTAAAGTACTTTCTCATTATTTTTTGGCACACACATTGCGGGTATATCATCCACTAGTATATTTTAAAGCCCTAAAACCGAGTATGTGAATATATTCTGAATATTTTATATATTTTGCAGGATTATATATATATATATATATATATATTATATATATATATCCTATCTAATTGGATGGTTTGGTATAGTATGCTGGTGAAACTTTGTTTTTCTATCTAACTAGATGAAGTTTTGAGGTATAGGTGGAGAGCGAGTGGGCGTGTTTCTGACGTAATAATTTCTTAATAATCGACGTCCTATGTTTCATTTGTTGCGAGCTATTACTTTATTTAGTGGGGACTGCTACTCCTCCTCGCATGATGGTCAGTCCATTACAAATCTTAATGTTATTCTTTACTTTCTACTTGCTTGAGGCTTTTTAGCACGAATGCTTCCAAAAAGGTTATTGAAGTGCTAGGTGAACAGCTTCAGGTTAAATCTTCTCTTTTATTGATTCCATTAATTTTGATTTATCAAACTAAATGCCGACGAATATAGGGTAACTTATGATAATTTTTCAGTTCATCGTTTCAGAATCACTAGTTTGTTCATGTTGCATTGCTTCTGAAAGTGATTTTGTTCAACAAGGATTTTATCTTTGCTTCACCAGCTAATCTTGGACACACCATGTCTAGAGGATTACATAAGAGTATCTACTCCATGTCTGTTTTTTCACATTAAAAGCTAACTTGCAATTTGCATGTGGTGTTTGAAAGTGATATTTTTTCTTTTCTCTCCTCCTTGATGTCTATCAACCATCAGAAAAGTGAAGTTTTTACTTACTAGTCTTCCTTCTTCCGCAAGATTTAGAGCCATTCCATGAACTACGTGGTTTTGATAGAATTAGGAAGTTTCACGAAGATATGACCTACACTCCTTGAGACCACTTTTTAGAGTGACCATCTTCTTTTCCCCTTTTTTTGAGGCAAATCTGGGAACAAGTTTATATGCTGCTTGTCTCACATCATTTTTATCTCTTTCAGTTTGTGAAGAGAAGAAGTCAATCTTCCACAAGAAGTAATTACATGGAGGTATGTCCT